>JAXQQM020060199.1:0-46198 GCA_034641835.2 Pinus albicaulis
AGTCCTAGGACCTAGCCTTCCTAGACTCAGAGAGGGCTCTCTCTACTATGCAAAGGATGTGAACTTGTTTACTTTGGATTATTGATTTTAGGCTAGTTGTTAAGTGTAATTTGTTTGTTTGTTTTGGGTTGGGGTAAGATGACTAAGTACGATAGGTGGAATGAGAGGCTATCAAATCAAAAGGGCTATGGGGTCAGATGAAGTCGAGGGTGTCCAAATGATGAAGAAAAGTGTATTGCAGGGCCAATTTAGCAAGGTTAATGGATCCTTAGGTGATGTATGAGGTGTAATGAACATTAAGTTTGGGAAAAAATACGAGGACTTAAACATATATAGTCTGAAGAAATAAAATCATGAGGTATGGAAAACCATTAATCTCTATGAACAATAATCAAACTAATAAACATGTAAGATGAACATTCTGGTGAGACATAGAAGAATTAGAACTCCTAACTTTAGAAATTCAACTTCAGCTTTTTGGAAAAACACATAATATAAACACACAACTTAATTTATGGAGAGGGAACTCCTAAGAAACATATATCAAGTTATTGGGAACTTTGAAATAGGTTGGTAATCATGGGAAAAGGGCAAGATCGAAACAAGGCCTCGTTGCCTTAATCTAATCAATCAATATTCCATTGAAAAGCTTCAAAATAGGGTTTTTAAAACTTTAAATAAGCAAGGCCTACCATGAATCATATTCATAAGATATCATACTAACCATTCATGAAACGAAAAACAATTTTTAGTTGGCCTAAGGAGCAATCAAGAATTCCTTAAGATGACTAAAATATGAAAACATCAAAGCTATAGCAAACATGAGGTTTGAGATGCTTCCATGAGCATATCTCAACCTATACTTTTCTGATCTATAACAACCAAGAAGACTAAAAAAAAATGAGGACAATAAAAAATTAAAAAGTTAGGAAACCATCACCATTCACCAAGCTGTGGAATCTGGCAAACAAGCTTCTCCAACATCAAGCCACATGAGCCATTCATTTACTTCATAAAACCAATTTGTTCTCCAAGCTCATAAAACCTTGTATTTCTCTTAAACACATCAAGTCCCAACTGTTTGCAATGAACACTCATGTATTATATAACAAATGAGGATAGGAGAGCCTACTAGAGCATCTAGAAGCCTATTGGCCAAAGAGAAATATCCTAACTTGTCCTTGAGGCTTTGCAAAACCCAAGGCACAAAAATATCGAAATAGATATATTTTCCGACTATAAATGGAAATAAAATTGAATTTTAGGCCTGAAATGCCTAAGAAAACTTTCCAAATGCACATTTTTCCCAGTCAGACACAGGAGCGTAGCACACTGTGCGAAAAAATTGAAAACTTGCAAGGAGCGCAGTGCAGAAATACACCTTTTTGCAGCAGTGTTTTGGACTCCTTCCTGACGTTGAAAAAGGCTCTGAGATGGCTCATTGGAAAACACTTGAAGTATAACTTCCAGATCTACATTTATTGTTTCAATATAACCTCTGCAAGTTTCCCAAAAAGTGGAAAATGCCAAGACTTCCAAGAGCACAACACATGCTCAAAAAAGTGGGTGGAAAGGTGAAAAAATGAGTGTTTTTTACCCTTTTGAGGAGTCAAAACAACTCCAATTTAGCTAAAATTTGGTGAGAATACTCCTCTTCTGAAGGGGAATCAGAAATGTAATCTGCTCCTCTTGAACATTCCATGGGAAACTTTTCCAATTTCCCTTAAAATTGGTAGGTAGGTGCCTCATGTGTCCTTGGAGATCTGTAGAGAAACTTGGGCCAAAATTCCAAGCCTAGTTTGGTCTTTCTCATCATTTGGTGTCGGGCCCTCATTTTGGAAAATTTTGATCCTTTTTCTTGCAAAGTCATCTCCCCATTTATAGTGCTCATTCATTCTCCTTTTCAAGCTCAAATCTTTGTTGGCCTTCTCCATTTTGGCCTCCAGATGTATGTTGGCTCTCTCAAGCCATGATTCCCTGTTATGCTCAATTTCTATGGCAAGGAGTTCAGTGAGGGGAAATCGTTGTGCTTGGGCTGATTATTCCTCTCTCTATTTTGCTAATGCTTTCCTAAGACCCATAGTCTTCGATATTTCTCTAGTCTGGCCCTCTTCACCACTATCCTCCTCATAAGCACCAATGTATTCCTCTAACTGCACTTGTGACCTTTCACCCTCTCTCTGATATTTGAGCACCCTTGCTTCATAGATAGCCATCTGGCCACTCATTTTCTTGTTCTACATCTGTAAGAAGTGAATGAGATCCTTAGACCTTTCTATCTCAAATTCCAAGTCTTTGATCTATGCATTCCGGTCTTGTAGGAGAGATTTTACCATCCTTGTCTCATTTTCCTCATCACTATCAATGTGAATGTGTTAGGTCCCTATATTACTAGTATAGTCCCTTATTGTTGTTAGTGTAACCCCCTTATTTTTATTATTGTACCCATGTAACCCCCATATTGTTATTATTGTGCCCTTAAATTATTATTGTTAAGTCGGCTAAGATTACAATGTGGCCCCACTAGGATTACATTATGGCCCCATGGACTCCTATATATAGAAAGGAGGTTTTGTAATTTGAATCATCCACGAATTGTTCATTCATGTAATGTATTGGAGGTTTCCGCCTTGAAGTGGCTTATTTCTAAGGCGTTGATATCTCTCTTATTCTATTTTTGGAGTTGGTTTCATAACATTTGGTATCAGAGCTTTGCATTCTAGGGTTTCGCTACTCCAAACAGGTCATTGTGTAATTTTATCTATAACTTTGTTTCTACGAAGGTTCAGAAGCTGAAAATTTTAGGGTGCGAAGCCGAAATCTAGAGGAACATATTTTCAAAATTTGAAGGCTTCTTTCACAATATTTTCGGAGATATGATTTGTGGAAGGTAGGGCTTTTTTCAGGCTCCTGAATTTCACTTATATAGGTCATCGCGGAATTTTCACTATAATTTTTTTTCTACGAAGGTTCATAAGCTAAAATTTTTAGAGCACGAATCTGAGATCCTGAGGAAACTCTTCGCAAAATTTTAGATCTTGGTTCACAAAATTTTCGGAGATATGATCTATGGAAGTTAGGTCGTTTTCAGGCTCCCTAATTTCATATCAAAGAGGTGATTGTGGGAAAATATTCATAACTCCCTCTCTGAGCATCAAATTGGAATTCTGTAAAGCATGGCTGGAAGTACACAGACTGTAGTTTCCTGTCCATAAATTTCAAAACAAAAGGATCAAACAGTGACACATGGCAAGTCATACAAGTTCGCTCTACTAAGCAAGTCCATAATTAGGTCATTGGTGGACATTGGACATACATTTTCCTTGAAGAATCCAAATCAAGTCAGACCTATGGCATTTGAAAGAAGCTTCAGACGACTACTACGGGGCCAAATTTCAAATATTGAGGATATTCAATTATAGAGATAATTCTATTTCAATATAGAGCTTTGCAAAAGCAAGTAAAAGGTGTGTATTTTTTTTCCGAATTGCGTAAGTCTTGTTTGAAGAATCAAGTTGAATTGTTTCCAAGATCATATTGTAGAATATATATCAGTATTGGTTTCTAAAATGGCCCCTAAAAGTAATTCAACACCCATTAAGCCTTTAGAAGGTTCTACTATGACTCATGAAGACAAAGAATGGCAACATGACATATCAAAATTACAAGAGAAAGTGCAACAAATTTCGCTCTCACAAAGAGCAACAAAAAATGACATGAATATTTTGAAGAAAGGTGTGGAAACTAAGATGGATGGTTTGAAGAAATCCATGGAATCTAAGATAGATGGCATGGAAGCTCGGCATGGAATCTAAGATGGATGACATGGAAATTAAGATCGATGAAAAAATGGAAAACATGAAGAATGATATAAAAAGCAGACATTTAAGGTTTGACAAAGTTGATACAAGAAATGTTTCCTAATGGTGAAAATATAGTAGAGGAAACTCATGATGAGAAAAAAATAAATGTTAATTGTGATTTCATAAACTCTAATGTTGGCGGGAAGAACCACCATATTCCAAAAATGGATATGAGGAAATTTGATGGAAAGGATCTTGTAACATGGATACTACAGATGGAGCAATATTTTGATCTCCATAATGTGCAAAACACACAAAAGGTACGTATTGCAACTTTACATTTATAAAAAAATACATTTGTATGGTATCGATGGCTTTGTTCTCGTAAAAAAATTGTCACTTGGTCAATTTTACGAGGGAAATGACAAGACATTATGAGGATACAAAGAAAACACCTTCTTTAGCCAATTGATAAATCTCAAACAAAAGGGTTTAGTGGGGGAGCATGCATCGAGGAATTCCAAAAAATTGAATATAAGGGTAACCGATATTCCGGAGGAAAACATGATTGATCTCTTCATAGGTACTTTAAAGGATAACATCCAACATGAAGTTCGCATTTTGGAACCTCGATTCATTGGAGAAGGCATTCAATTTGGCAAGAAAAAAATTGAATGTAAAATTATGGCGACAAGGAAGCCTACCACTCACTTCCATAAATAAGGAAGTGTTGCTAAGCCTAGATTTCAAAAACCTACAAGGTTGACACCACAACAATTGGAATGAAAAAAGAGTAAAAAGGGCTTTGCTACGCTTGTGATAGAAAATACACTAAAGGTCTTAAGTAGTGCCGAGAATAAATTATTTTACATAGATTGTGAAGAGGAAGAAAATGAAAAAAGAAGAGGATATACACCGTGATCCAACCTCAGGAGAGGAAGAAATGAGTCCCGACCATATCGCTTTAATGCATTGGCAAGAATTACCACTCCTCAAACTCTCAAGATAGAAGGACATATCAAGAACAAAAAGCACATCGCTGATTGATTCGTGTAGTACCCATAATTTTGTTCTTTGTAAGGTAGCCAAGGAATTGAATTGTTTCCTATACCCAACACCACAATGTCAAGTGATGGTTGCAAATGGAGGAACTATAAATTGCTCGTGAAAATGCCATAACATGAAGCTAACCATGGGGGAGTATTTATTGAATAGACCAATGCTTTCCATTCCTATGGGAGGTGCTGATGTTGTACTAGGAGTACAATGGTTACAATCTTTGGGGACGATAGCTTTTAATTTTCAAGAAATTTTTCCCAAATTTTTTTCAGAAGGAAAGGAATTCAAATTACTGGGCATTGCAGGGAAGATAGGAAATATAATAAGCTCCAATGTTATGAAAAATATTCTAAAGGAAGAACAATGAGGCATAATTTCACAATTATGCTCACTAGAAGTTCCAACATCAAAATCATTTATTTCTTTAGATTTCGAAAAGTCTTGGAAAATCATTCCAAGGTGTTTGAAACTCCCAAAGGACTCCCACATATTCGTGATCATGATCATGCTATTCATTTTATTCTAGGGAAGTGTTTCTCCAAACATCAGTGCCTTATAGATATCCTTATGTCCAAAAGAGCGAAATTGAACGTATGATTGCGTAAAATGTTAGAGAGCTGGTATAATTCAACCTAGTCATAGTTCTTTCTCTCGCTCCCGTAGTATTGGTACACAAGAAAGATAGATCATGGTGCATGTGTCCAGATTATAGGGAGCTCAATAAGCTCACCATTAAATATAAATTTACCATTCCTATGATCCATGAATTATTAGATGAATTACATGGGAGAAATTTATAAAACCAAGTTGGATCTTTGCTCAAGATATCATTAAATTAGAATGAAGACCGAAGATATTCTCAAAACAACATTTCAAACTCATGAGGGTCATTATTAATTTTTGGTCATGCCTTTGGCCTTACCAATGCACCTTCTACATTTCAAAGGGTTGATGAATTCCATTTTCAAACCCTTCCTTAGAATATTTGTGCTAGTATTTTTTGATGATATGCTAATATACGTAGGTCTTCGAAGGATCATGTTCAATATGTTGACAGCTTCTCAAACTATTGCAGGAGAAACAATTATATGCAAAAACATCCAAATGTTTATTTGGAGTACAAGAGGTAGAATATTTGAGTCATATTGTATCTCACGTATAGTGTTAAGGTAGACCCTAAAAAATTAAAGCCATTAAGGAATGGAAAGTCCCCACAACCATAAATCATTTGCAAGGATTTCTGATCAATGTGGTATTATTGCAATTTTGTTAAGAATTATGGGAGAATAGCAAGACCTCTAACAACATTATAGAAGAAAGATGAATTCTCATGGACCCCCGAAGCAACTAAGGCCTTTGAACATATTAAAGAGGCAATGTGCCTAGCACCTATCTTAGCACGCTGCTGACTTCAACGAAAACCTTTATCAGGAATGTGATGCCTCAGAAATGGAATTTAGTGCTATTTTAATGCAAGAAGGAAGACCCATTACTTTTGAAAGTCATCCAATCAAAGTGAAAGTATTTACTTAGAAACCTATTTATGAGAAGGGGAATGTTAGCAATAACGCATGCATTAAAAGAAATGGTGAACTTACCTAATGGGATGACACTTGCTGCTAAAAATTGTCATGATAGTCTCAAACACTTTTGAACAAAGACTATCTTCGAAGAGCAGAAGAAAATGGGTTACAAAGATGTTGGGTTATGACTTTGAAATAATCTACGAAAAAGGGAAGTCGAATGTTATTGAAGATGCACCTTTTGTAAGAAAAATGAAGAGGTGGAAGCATTGCTTTGTTCCATTTCTATTATCCAACCGCATTGATAACCGAAAGAAAGAGATGAATGGAGGAAGGACAAAGAAGTGTGGACACTCATTCAAAAGTTGCAGCCATATATTAGTACATATGATACATTTAGTTGGAAAACGATCTCCTTATGGCATAAATATCACTTACATCTTTGTAAGAATCGTCTAACTAAAACAAAATATTCTTTTCTGGAATTGCACACTTCGATTTAGGAGGAAACTCGTGGATTTTTAAAAACTTACCAAGCGGTGAAGAAAGAATTTGTTCTCGGGATGCACTGAAATGTGATATTCAAAATTTTGTGGCGTAATCGTTTGGTTTCAAACAGCCATAAAGTTGAGATGCCAATTAAGACCTCGGGTCTCCTACAACCTTTATCCATCTCCAAGTCAACATTGGGAGG
Source organism: Pinus albicaulis (assembly GCA_034641835.2). NCBI lineage: Eukaryota > Viridiplantae > Streptophyta > Pinopsida > Pinales > Pinaceae > Pinus > Pinus albicaulis. The sequence continues at coordinate 7,080 of JAXQQM020060199.1, forward strand.
ATATTTTCAATCGATTTTATCACAAAGCCATTTAAGTCCGAAGGGAAAGAGGTGTCATCATGGTGGTAGCTGGATAGACGCACTAAGCATGCACACTTTTGTGTAGATCTCATCCATTTAACGAAAGTACAATTCCTACTTACATTTATGGACAGCAATTCAAAAGCTACATGGAAACCCAAGGGTTATCAGAGCTTACGTAGATCCCATTTTTACCGGAAAGTTTTGGATGGAGTTATTTTCTTTGTTTGGGTGCTCAATTAGCTCATAGCTCACTGCTATCATTCTCTATCCGATGGTCAAACCGAGATAGTAAATAAAATGCTTTAAAAGGATATCTTATGTATCTGTCACAAACAAACACATACGCTCAAGTGGTTACTCGCGAAAATGGTGGTATAACACTTCCTTCCATACTCTGAAGAAAAATGACTCCCATCTATGGCACTCTCATGGATATCATCCACCATCCACTCACATCAGGCTGAGATGGTAACTCAAAGGTTCAAGCAAAGGAAGATCACATCGAGCATCAAGAAGAAGTTCTCCAACTCTTAAAAGGATAACCCGAATTTGGGACACAAAATCAAATGAAACACAATGGTGCATATCAACATCGCAAAGTGAGAGACGCTTTGATGTAGGGATACTCGGGTATGCATAGGAGACTCCAAACGCACAAAAAAATGTCCCTCAAGCAAGCTACAGAAGACACAAATTATCGCCAAAATACTATGGTCCTTACAAGGTGTTGCAAAATATCGGTATCATATGGCATACAAATTGGAGCTTCCTCGCTTCTTCATGAGTGCATCCCAGACTTTTCCATGTTTCATGCTTAAGAAGGTTACAGGTGAAAATATTCCAGCCTCAAACAATATTTCTAGAACTCGATGAGGAAGGGAAAATCATATTGGAAACGAGCTTACTACAAACAAGAACTCGAGCAGCTATGGAATCCATCAATCTAGAGTGTCTCATCAAGTGGAAGAACTTACCCACTAAAGGATTCGTGAGCATGGGAGGATAAGAATTTTATACAAAAGCACCCGTGAGCTACTCAAGCGTGGAGGACAACACTTTTTTGAAGGAGAGCATGTTAGGTCCCTATATTACTAGCATAGTCCCTTATTGCATGTATGCAGACTATTTTTATTATCGTACCTCGTAACCCCCATATCGTTATTATTGTGCCCATAAATTACTATTGTTAGGTTTCGCAGCAGAATTACATCGGGCACCTAGGGATTACACATCAGGCCCCATGGACCCTATACATAAAAAGAAGGTTTTTTAATTTGAATCATCCAATAATTGCTCCACTCATGTAATGGATCAGCTTTTGCCTCTCGAAGTGGTTTATTTCTAAGGCGTTGATATCTCTTTTATTCTATCTACAACTTTTTAATGAGTGTCCGTCACTTTCATCTTTCTTCCATTCATCTCTATGCTTGCTATCCAATTTCCGTTGGATAGCTAGTAGAAATGGCACGTAGCAATGCTTCTACCTTCTTTAATCATTTCTGTGTGTGTAGTGTATCTCCACAACAACATTAAATAGCTTTAAGCCTCTTTTTTGTATGTTATTTCAAAGTCAAGTAACCCACCATCTCTTTTGTGACCCATTTGCTATTTCCTATGCAAGATAGTCTTTATTCCAAAAAGTGTTTAAGACTCATTGCATGATCACTTTTACCTTCAATTCTCTTCCCATTAGCAAGCTCTCCACTTTCTTTTAGTGCATGCAATATTGCTGACGTTACCATTTTCTCATAGAGGTTTCGCAAATACTCTTCATTTGATTGACGACTTTAAAAATAAATGGGTCTTTCCTTCTTGCAGCTAAAACAACACCAATTTCCATTTCTTACAGCGTATCGAAAACATAAATACCACTTTTAGCCACGACATAACTTATAGCCCTAACATCGAAAATGACTGCTAATATATTTAGATATGCAATTATAAGATCAAGACAAATGCCGCAAAAATCTAGATCTATGCATTAGAAGAAATTAAACAAAGAGAGAGACAGAGGATTACCTCCATAGATCCAACAGACAAGACAAGAATATACTTCAAAATGAACATTTGAGCATCAACGTCCGGAGGAAAACACAAGAGGGTGTTCCATGTTCTCCTCTAACTGGGAGTGGGTTCTTATGGAGTCCTTAGCACTTCAGTATTTAGAACTTCTCTCCTTTTGATAGTGTAGAAAAATCCAGACAAAAATGGAAAAGTAAGGCTATGATTGATATGGATCAATATCTTCACCAAGTGTTGAGATCCAGTAGTGATCTTTAGGCAACAAAAGTTGACAAATGAATGGGAAAAACCCTTCTATTTACAACAAAGACATTGAGTTAGTCTAGGAGAAATGTGTATAATTAAAATATTATTAACCAAATCTAGATCCAACTCCCTGCAATATTTTATTATATTTGTTGAGGGAAAAGGAATTTGACTTGATTCAAACCCTTTATTTTTAAAATAGCAATGGGTAAAGAAATGATTTATTTATCATTTTAAGGATGTGATTAAGTAATAATAAACAAATAAAAATGATTTATTTATCATTTTGAAGGATATGGTTGAGGCATAATCAAATAAATAATGATTGTCTGACTATTTAAGGGTGAATTAGGTCATATTTACAAAGCATATTATTTAAATATGATTTAAACAATTATTATTTAGAAAATAATAAGATAAATAATGATTTATCTAATTAATTTATTTGTTTCGTGTTAAATATAACCGTAAATATTAATTAAATTATCGTTTAACTAATTATTTCTTGAGGAAAATAAAAAATATATATATTTCTATTTTTAATATTCCTCTTATGGGGTTTCCCCGTTTAGACCAAGTAAACAACTTAATAAAGGTGATTGCAATAATTTATTTTCATTAGTGGGAAGCAATGTCACTTGGAGTAAAATTTGTCTTACATAGATGTACTTGAGTCTATCCTTAATGATAATAGCGTTACAGGACCAAAAATACCTGAAAGTACATATTTCGACATGCGAGTATTAGGAGCTAATCGTATGACCATGCTGAAGAACAAAATCACTAGACATCGAAGACTCAAAGAGAGAGAAGTATACGATAAACCAAAGTGTCGAAAGAACTAGGACCTCTCCAGGAGGTGATTCGTGTGTGCGACAAGTCTTGTTGAGTGAGTGCCTGCCTAGAAGTGAGGCATACCTGGTCTACCCACCGAGGCAATAGCACACACAACATCGTGCCCACCACGAAACGTAATAATAAAGCATATGGCCGGCATAGACATGAGCTGAGACACACACGATAATGAATCCCATATACATATTGTGCCCTCGAGATAACATCCAGACTCAGTACAAATGAAGACTAAGTACACGAAATAGAGATATAAATGCAACACATATTCTCGAAAATAGGAAAGGGCTCGAAAATATGACCGATACATGCAAAAAAATGGTGCCGCTGAAGTGGCCATACGCATCACACTCATCACAAGGAGCCGCACGGAAGGCCAGTGATGAAGAGGTCATCCGAGTGCGTGCTACTCCGTAGCCACATCGAGGGTCTCGGGACATCTCCCACATACATCGGAATCATCAATGTGAGCTTACCTCATCATGGAACCATCGAGTATACCAGATTCCCAAACATGGTTGAAGGAGTCAGAGTCAGGAAACAATCAAGTCAAAGTGGCAATAAAGAGTTCCTTTACCCGACCGAAACGAAATAGAGTGGAAGCAAACCAAGGCACACCGCCCTAAAATCATTTCTCTCGGAATACCAAATATCAAGGCCGATAGAAGGAGGCTCCGCGCGGTGAGGCAATAAGGGATCCTCACTAGGTTTCCTAGAGAGAAAAGGTGGGAGAGTAATCCTCACAAACCGACACCAATGATGATGATGAAATGGAGGTATAGCAAACGGGAAGACTTCCTTTTAGATCATAAGGCACATGACCTAGCAAAGAACCGACACAACACCATGAGGGAGAGACAACGTGACCGAAGGCCACATGTGCGACATGAGAGAGGGACCAAGCAATGAATGATGGGGAACTCGTGGCGAGATGTAAAAGGGACTCAGATGACTCCACAGCAATGACGACTCAACTGACACGAAACAAGGGTGACTCGATAGCCGCCATATATAAATGTGGTCCAATGGGGACCATAAAAGCATGAGTATCAGATGGTGACTCATGACGAAAGTTGACACGAGCATGGGAAAAGTATGGAGGAAACATGGTGCCCCTGGTGGACAAGTGTTGCAAGTGGAATAAATTCAATTTTTGTGAGGGTATATGTATGTTTTTGGGAAAATGTGTCCCGTGAAGTATCAAACTAAAAACTAACACATTACTTTGGCTCAAGAGAGCTTTCCAACTAAGGCAATGGTTTGGTGGGGCTGAGCTACGATTGATCGCGATTTGCTGTAAGATGAAACAAGGGTTTCCTTTAATACGACATTTTACCTCCAAATTCATTCATTTGCATGTGGATCCGTAGTGAATGTGGAAGATAGAGGTGTCCTAAATCTTACTTACGATCGTAGCAGACAAACCGACCGTTGGAATCGTGAGTCGTTAGTTGCAAGAGGTCAACCCTACTTTTTATTTTCATGGATTAAAAGTTCAGGATGTAGGGTCCCTAATAAGCCCACTACTCTCCTCCTCACCCGCCTGATTCACTTTTTGGGAAGGGTCATACCCAGACAGTTTTGGCCGGATAAGTGCGAATTCTGTCCGTGCGGTTAGGGCTCGAAAGGTGCGACCTCTCCGGGAGGGGTGTTTCTGTGTTTTTGGCTAAGCACTAGGTTTTTTGATGAGAACAATCTTTCCTATCTGCTAATTATTGATATGATGGTTTTGGTGTAGGTATGGGAAGAATTTATAATCAATCCGGAGAGAGAGACCTACAAGGATGATGCTAGGAAGATCCTGAGGATCAGTGCCCGTAATGTTTAATAGGCTCTTTGGGGTTTCAAAGTTTTTGGAGAACCCTTGATACAGAAGCCGGGGAGCCCTTATTGGCCCGGATTGTTAGCTACTAGACCCCACCATAAGGTCTCTTGAAAGGGCAGGGGTACCGTATCGAGTTCATGGTCTAGGATATATATTTACCGACCGTATCGCACCACTTGGAATGGTAGGGAATACCAAAATTAAATATTGCCCATGCTGGGTGGAAGGCCATCATGGTTTGTAGAGTACCATTTTCATCCGTGTCTCCAAGCCCAGGGACCGTATACCTACTCGGGATTTGGAGAGGTTAGAGACCCATGTTGTGGTCACGCTAAGCCGCGGATCCCGGGGGAACTACAGGGTACCCACTACACATGGTAGGGGATGAGATGATGTTGTTGGAGAGATTTTTTCGTGGAGGGACCCCTACTATGGTGGGCCTGCAGAGAGTGATGATTTCATCATTGAAACGATAGTTGTCTCTATGTAAGCTAAGAAACCATGGAGGTACATATAGTTTTGCAGCTCTTTCCCTGAGAAAGATCTCAATTTTGACCTCATTAGCCGCATCCCAAATGGGGGCCCTAGGAGAGCCTAGGATGCCAAAGGGGGGTGACTACCATGCAGTATAGGGAGCATGAACAGTGTTTCATCCTCTGATTTCTTTGTTCATTAGACTGGATTCTGTTCTTAGGATAACGACTATCCCTATATTGGGATGATTTATTGTGGGGATTTCAGAGATTCCGCCACTCTTCCAATTTTGGCAATGAGCACGTATAGTATGCCACATTGTTGATCTTTACGGCATGTAATTTTTTTAGAATATTGTATGTAGTAATTTTATCTTTAGGATTTATATGTGATAATGCACCGTAAAACTAGCAGTAAGGGCTGTGTGGTATCCTTAGGTCAGGGACCCAAAGATCTAGTAACGGCATGGCAAAGAGTACGGGCATCACTTTCCTGAGGAGACATCCACATGATGAGAGTCCTGAACTATTTTTTTGGAGGTGCGGGGGAAATATTTAGATGACCAGTTTACAGAGCCATGCATTACTTACCCTGTTAGCGGCGAGGGGTATTGTGACGCATGGCAATACGGGCGCAGTGTTCGTGATCTGCCGGGGCAGAGCCGTTGTCTCGGGATCCTCCCGTATACATTTGTGTAGGAGCATGTAAGTGCCCCATTTTTTGGAAGTTTTTATAACATGCTATGGGCATGTTAATATACTGATGATGAAATCTAAAACATTTATATGACATATACTATGGATATGCACTATCGATATTTTTTATGTTATTGAACTCAAAGTTAAATGTGTGTTGTTAACCATATTATGGTTTTGTAATGCTATCTATGTAGTGGTTTTGTGTCAGTACATGACCTGGTAGTAATGATTTCAAATTCATGCATCAAAAGTCACTCGTAAATATCTTCAAAGAGAGGATTGGTGCACACGATATACACCATTCAATTGCATGAAAAGAAGAGTTAATCTAAATGAACATGAAGTTGGAGGATGCGATGTGAAAGGGAATGTTAATAACTTATCGAACTCATATTCGGCCTTATTATTGGTAATACATTTCAATGCATACACCATTTGGAAAGAACAAGTGCCTCGCAAGTGCAAAATACCCACTCGCCGAGGCTAAATTCTCGGGAGTAGCGACTTGCACCATCAGCTGAAACCAATATAAGGTGTCGATGGGGGGTCCTTATGAAAGGCTCCATAATAAAATAAATGGGAGGGTAAAGAACAATGTTGGCAACTCCGAGCACATAGTAGAAATCGAATGCACTGCCAGCATGGAGTGATCTTGCAGAGATGTCTACTTCCCACATGCCGCCATGAGGGGAAATGTGGGAGCTATGGGAGACGTAGCTTGAGCTCGGCCGCATAAGTCACCAATGGTGGCGATGATGGCATCCCGTTTATGGGTAGAAAATATGAAGTCGTGGGTGGACGTAGCTTCCTAACAGTGTCGTTGTCACAACAGGAGGTGGAAAGACAAGAGGGAAGGGAGACCACACATGGAATGGGACTTAGCCCGACTCATCATCAAGAAGAACGTTACGCATCATCGTGGGAGATGACGTAAGAACAAGGAAGAGAAGAACGACCGATGCTGAGCCCGGGGGTGTTTGTTGAAAAGGGCCATACAGAAAAACAGCTCAGGAGAAGAACGAGAGGGAACCTCTCGTCGAGGGTCTCAAGGATGATGAAAGGCAGAGGATGGTGGCCACATGCTCCATCATGCCGAGACATCGGGGGGGGGGGGGGGGTGGGGATGTCAATAGGAGTGGCTAAATCCCTGGGTCTGACCGCAACATACTATGCAATTATTAGAGAAGAAGATTGGTTCCATTCAATCTCGTATTCTTAACTGTCTTCAGATAAGTAGTAATGCACAGGAAATGATGAGAGTAATGGCTATGAGATCAGCATAGTACATGGGTGTTTGGTGTGAATAGTATTGTTGTTCTTGGTAACATGTGAAGACGAAGCATAGCTTTTGGGGACCCACGACTCAAGGAACACGACATTAACCATGGGTTTGATGGCAGTAACTTTGGGATAAGTATTGGTGGTGTGACATATGACATCATACAAAGTACGTGGCTTGAGCAGAGGGTGTGGCCGCTGGGGCCACTTTGTCTCGAGGCCTTTGCAGCTTTTTTCTACTGATAAAGGCCACCAGAGAAGGCCTGCTGAGGTGGTTGAGGCACTCAGACAATGGGAAAATCTGTGGGATCGGGTTGAACCACGGTGCCAAGATGGTGTTTAGGTTGACTCCGGTAGGGTGGTGGTTGAGGATCATACCAAACCAGAGCCCAATGGTCAAGTTAGGGAGGAGAGGCTGGCCAGGACATGTGTCGTATACATTCCCGGTTGAGTTATTAGGAACAAGATCCCACCGAGGGGTACGGCTAGGTGGGATGGTTCTCAAGGTCAAGGCTCCGAAGGAATCGACCTAGGAGGATAAAAGCGAGGAGGCCCCACTGAAGGGTCAAGAGGAGGAGGTCCAAGAGGTCGCATCGAAGGGCTAGGAGGAGGTCACAGGGTGATAGTGGGGCTACCGACTTCAGCCATGCTCTTAAGAAAATCTCGAGACGTATTGCATCATGAAAAAAATTTGATGAGTTGGCCTCAAATATAGAGAGGAATACCACAGAAAGTACTACAAGAGGAGTCCTTGTAGATGCTTGTGTGAGACACCGGTCAAAGGGTCGGCGTCTTTTGCCACAATTTGGGAGACAGGACCTTGGGGAGGCCCGTAGGCCTTTGGCTCAGAATATATAAACTAGTCAATGGTGACTATCTTTCCATTATGGGGGAAGGACATCTTGCGGTGAACTCATGAAGTGACATCCGAAATCGCATAAGTGTAGCCAGCCACCCAAATTTGTTGTAATCCAATGGAGCATTCATGACGGGCAGATCATCAATGCAAACCGTCATGCCGTTACATAGGACACTGCTAATAACAATGGGCTTGGAGGCGTGGTCATCCCACACGGAGAGTGATTGTGGAAGGGGCCAAAATCGTGAGATCCAAGTTGTTTCCAAACTGTAGCCTTTTGACATCACACAAACGTGGATCCGTCCTCATCAATAATGCACCGATAAACGTTGGCGTTCCGGGATTCGAATTTGACGAAAGACGAAGAAGGAGAGGAGGATGTTATGACCTGGCCAACATCAAAGAAAATAACTACTGGAAGGACTGTTAAAAGACCAAGCATTTACGTAAGAGCTTTTCAGGGAAGGTCATGGACTGGAGGAGTTCCAAAAGAAGTGAAGGCAGGATTGTGCTAAATCATCGACTATGCTATACGAATGGGCCGCTTTTCCAAGGCGTGATTTCAAAGATAGTGGACCCTTAGGACTTTGGTATGAACCTCCGACCTAGGCCGAGGGATCTCAAGGGGCCATTAGGTGTCTAAAGAGGCTCAGAGACCGAAGGAGGTGGCTCTGGGGACGTACGTAGCGAGAGGCTTCAAGTCACCCATGGAACGAGTCTAAAGATTGATGTCTACGGCGACATGACTGATTTCATCATGAGAATCCGGGTCATCAATGAATGGGAGTGGAAAATTTTGGGTAACAAAGCAGGGTATATAGGAGGTTGGGCAAATGAAAGGAGGCATGTTGTACCTAATACGCGCAACAAGAGGAGAAGATGTGTGGGTGGTTACTCTTCTTCCCCGAGGAAAATCGCAGCCTGCGGAGTAAGCTGAGCCATGACTACACACACGGCACCAAGGGAAAAAGAGATTGAAAGGCAGTAGAGGTGCAAGAATTGGTGATTATGCAATGTCAAAACAAGGGCAAGTGTGTAGAGGTGTGACTGGGTCGATTTCATGTTTTAGAGTCTCTGGTTTGGGCGTTGTTAACCAAGCCCTTTTTCGTTTAGGGTGTGTGTGTGTGTGTGTGTGAATTTAATTTTAAACCCGTACATTTTGTAGAGAAAAGAAAAAGTGTTGTTGTATAGTTGTATTAAACCCCTCAAAACATAGTATATAGGCCTACAAAACATAAAATAAATAGCTAATAACACAATAATCTTAAACCCACAGGTGGGCCTCTCAACAACTAGTCTATAGGTGAGTAAAAACTAATCTGTAAACGCACTAAAATGCGACATGGAGATTCTGGGTCAAGAGGGACAAAAGACCAGGATGAGCAAATATGTCGAGTGTAGAAAACAACCCAGAAAATTGTTGTAAAAGGAGGTGGTGAAAGGCTATTTATAGGAGGGAAGCTAGTCTTCCTAATGGAAAACCAACAAGCTAAATGGGAATATTTGGAGACAATAAGCCGATTCAAGTGGACTGGAAATGAGGGATCAACTCTTTGGAAAAAACACGAAGACTCTAAGATTTTTACAACCGCAATAGCAAACACTCTTCCACAAAAAGTGAGGGTACCGAAGTCTAGGCTGGGGTTCCACTTATTTATAGAAACAAACAATTGGCTGTGTCCAGGCACTGGGAGACGAGGCCGAGAACTCTCAACGAGGTCAGCAAACCTGCACTTCGTAGTAACCCCCAAAGTCCAGTCATAGTTTTTGCCTCAAAGAAAGGGTTGCACTTTTTGGCAGAAGTGCACCTTGAGATTCAGGTTGTAGGTTTTTGGTAGAAAAGGTGACTCGCATTTTCTTACCTTTTGGCCATGTTTCCAAAAAAAAATTTCGTCTTGGCTCTCATGGCTAATTTCGTTCAACGGCAATGGGTCCGAAAACATGCTAAAGTTAGATTTTTTATCATTTTAGGTTTTATGGTTTAAAAACATCAAGAATAAGAAAATGAAGGGCGAAAGAGAAACCTTAGGCCAGTTGTGCTAATATTCAAGAATCATAACAACGATAGTGGTCGTAATGGTGTCCCATGTGGAGTCGCCAATTGTTAGTATGAATTTTATCTGCATGTATCAAAAATACCACTTTAGCCACGCATAACTTATAGCCCTAAAAGCATAAATGACCGTTAATGATTCTTATCCTACTTAGATGATCAAGAAAAAAATGCTCGCAAAAATTTATATTCATAAATAGAAGACATTAAAAATAGAAAATGAGATTTAATTATATATTCAATAGACAAGACAAGAATATATCCAATAAATATTGTTAATGGCACCTGGAGGAAAACACAGAGGGTGTTCCCTTTTCTCACAATGGGATGTGTCTTTGTGAGTCCTCATCATCAGATTAGAACTTTCTCTTGATGGTGGAAAATCTAGAAAAAAATGGAAAGTATGGCTATGATTGGATAAATAGCCAAACCAAGTGTTGAGATCTAGAGGATTCTTAGCAACAAAGGTGACAAATGAATGGGAAAACTCCTTTCACATAACAAAGATGAGTTAGTCTAGAGATTGGTACATAATTAAAACATATTATTGAACGCTAAATCTAGATCCAACTTTTATGGAATATTTATTATATTTAAGGAGGGAAAAGAATGACTTGATTCAACTTATTTGTAAATAATAAAATAATAATGATTTATTTATCATTTTAAGGATATGGTTGAGTAATAATCAAATAAATAATGATTCATTTAATTATTTAAGGGTGAATTAGTCATATTTAACAAAGAATATTATTTAAATATGATTTAAACAATTATTCTTTAGAAAATAGTAAGATAAATAATGATTTATCTAATTATTTTTTTGTTTCGGGGTTAAATATAACTAAAAATATTATTAATTAAACTATTGTTTAATAATTATTTCTTAAGAAAAAAACAAACAAATATATATTTATTTAATATTTCCTTATGGGGTTTCCCGTTTAGACCATAAAAAACTTAATAAAGTAGATTTACTAAGTTATTTTCATATGGAAAGTAATTTTACTTGAGTAAAATTGGTCTTACATGATGTACTTGGGTCCATCTAATGATAATAGGTTAGATGACCAAAAAATGATGGTGGAATAATCACATTCCACACAATAGGTGTTTTTGTGAAGTTTGTAGTTAAGACTGTACAGTACATTGCCTCTTTAAGATGTTCAAAGGCCTTAGTTGCTTTAGGAGTCCATGAAAATGTATCTTTCTTCATTAAATAAGAAAGAGTCAGTTTTCTCCCATAATTCTTAACAAACTTTCTTGAGACACTTCGTTAAATCTATATATCAAGAACTGTTGGCTGTGGGGACTTTCATTCATTAATGGCTTTGCATCAAGTTAGGGTCTACCTTAACACCCTCGTCGTATACAATATGACCTGCATATTCCACCTTCAGACTCCAAAGAAACATTTTGATGTTTTTGTATATAACGTTTTCCTACAATATATTTTTGAGCACCCCGTCAACATGTTGAACACAATCCTTCCATTAATTACAGATTAGTATATCTAATAAAAATATTATAAATTTTCTAAGGAAGGGTTTGAAAATGAATTCACCACCTCTGAAATGAAGGCATTGGTAAGGCCAAAAGGCATGACCAAAAATTCATAATGACCCCATGAGTTTTGAAATTGTTTTGGGACATTCACGCCATTCCATTTGATGATACCTGAACGAAGATCCAACTTGGTTTTCAAATGTTTTATGTAATTCATCCAATAATTCATCAATTAATATGAATGGGAAATTTATCTTTATCAGATTATTGAGGCCCCTATAATCCCGACACATGCACCATGATCCATCCTTCTTGTGGCACTGTACTACAGGAGAAGAGAAAGAACTTTAACTAGGTTGAATTATACCCACCTCTAACATTTCTTAGAATCATATGTTCAATTTATCTCTTTCTATGTAATATATTTCTCCATAAGGGCTCCGATGTTTGGAGGAACACTTCCCTGAATCAAATGAGTATGATCATTATCATGAATAGGTGGGAGTACTTTGGGAGTACCAAACACCTTGGAATGATTGTGCAAGACTCTTTGGAGGTCTAGAAATAGATGATTTTTATGTTGAGCTTCTACTAAGGCATAATGATAAATTACGCCTTCTTGTTCTTTATTCCGTGTTTTGTCAAATAGAGCTTATTATCTTTCCCGTTCGTGGATACCTCGTAATTCGATTTCCTTTCCTTCCGAAAAAATTTTCAGGAAAATTTCTTGAAAATTAAAAGGTACCATCCCCAAAGATTGTCACCATTGTACTCCTAGTATGACATCAGCACCTCCCATTTGGATGGAAAGCATTAGACTATTCAATAAATATTCCCCCAAGGATTTCTTGATATTATGGCATTTTCCAGAGAAATTTATAGTTCCTCCATTTGCAACCATCACTTAACATTCTGGTGTTGGGTATAGGGAAACACTCCACCCTCGTCACCTTACAATGAAATAAAATTATGGGTACTACCCGAATCAATCAACACTATTACCTTTTTCTTCTTGATATGTCCTATCTTTGAGAGTTTGAGGAGTGTACTCGCCAATGCATTACATGATATGGTCGGACTCATTTATTCTCTTGGGTTGGTTCCTGTATATCCTCTTCTTGTTCATTTTCTTTCCTTCCTCTTCACAATATATAGTATGAAATACTCTCTTTCTCACACACTTATGACCTTTAGTATTTTCTATGACAACCGTGAGGTGCCCTTTTCTCTTTTTTTCTTCCAACTGTTGTGGTGTCAACCTTGTAGGTTGTGGAAATCTAGGGAGTAGCAACACTCATCTATAGAAGAGTGGCAAGCCTCGTCGCCATAATTTTACATTCAATTTTTCCCGCCAACCCGAATGCCTTCTCCAATGAATCGTGTTCCAAAATCTGAACTTCATGTTGGATGTTATCTGGGAAAATTTACAAGAGATCAATCCATGCTGATCTGAATATCAATTACCTATATTCAATTTTTGAAAGTCTCAATGTGAGCCCCCATTAAAACCTTTTGTTTGAAATTTATCAATCGTATAAAGAAGGTGGCTGTTTTTTGTATCCCGATAACTGGCACATTTCCTCCGTAAAATTAATCATGTGACAAAATTTTTACTTTATAAAGCCAATACAACATATACAAATGTATTTTGTTCTAAATGTAAAGCCGCAATGGGTACCTTGTAGGTTTTGCACATTATGGAGATCAAGATATTGTTTGCATTGGCATCCATATTGCTGTGATCCTTTCCATCAAACTTCCTCATATCCATTTTGCAATATGGTGGTTCTTCTCTCAAGATTTATATTTTATGAAATCTGTTTACATTAACATTTATTTTATTCTCATCAGTTGTTTCCTCTACTATCTTTTCAACATTAGGAAACATTTCTTGTATCAAAATTTTTCAAACCTTCCATGTCTTCAGATCATTCTCGATGTTTTCCATTTTCTCTACCATCTTAGCTTCCATGTCATCCATCTTAGATTCCAAGCGTCACTTTCCACACCATCTATATCTATGCCATCTATCCGAGATTCCATGCCATTCTTCAAACCATCCATCTTAGATTCCATGCCTTTCTTCAAACCATCCATCCCATTTTTCCACGCCTTCTTCAAAACTTCCATGTCATTTTTTGTTGCTATTTATGTAGAGTTTAAATTTGTTGCACTTGCTCTTGTAATTTTCATATGTCATGTTGCCATTATTCGTCTTCATGATTCATAGTAGTTTTCTAAATATCAAGGGTGTTGAATTTCTTTTAGGGGCCATTTTAGAATCCAATACCGATATCTATTCTACAATATGCCCTTTGGAATCATCTAATTGATTTTTCAAACAAGAATTATGCAATTCGGAAAACAAATACATACCTTTCTCTTTATTTTAAGGAGTTTGATATTGAAATTGAATGGTCTATAATTGCAGATACTCAATATCCGAAATTCAGCTCCGTAGTAGCCTCAAAGCTCTTTCAAATTCCACATGTCCTTTTCTCATTTGGATTCTATAAAGATATTGTCCAATTTGCTAACTACTCTTGGATTCAACAAGAGGAGCAAACTTGTACGACTTGACACGTGTCAATGCTTTCCTTCCTTACTCAAATGGATAGAAAAATAACTACAAATCTGCACACACACAATTATTTGTAACATTCCAATTCGATGCTCTCGTAGAGAGAGCTATGAAATTCAAGCCCTAAAAATCCCTAACCATACGTGTCATATCTCCGAAAATGTTGCGAACCAATATCTAAAATTTTGTGACGATGTTCTCGTAGATTGTAATGCAGACTCTAAAAATTTTTAGCTTTTGAACCTTCGTAGAAAAATGATTATGAAAATACTATGAATTCGTTTAGGTTAAAACGTTGAGCCTCGCAAAATGACCTAACTTGCACAGATCATATCTTCAAAACATACAACCAAGCTCAGGGAAATTTTGCAACCATGTTCTCAGATTTTGGGTTTCAGACTTTAAAATTTTCAGCTCCGGCATTCTGTAGAAACAAGTTATAGCTAAAATGCTACAATGATCTGCTGGAGTAGCGAAACCCTAGAAGTCAAATCTCTGATAATTTCAAAATGTTGTGAAACTAGCTCCAAAAAGAGAAGAAAAAGATATCAACACCTTAAATAACTGTTCTTCGAGGGGGAACCTCCACACATTACATGAATGAACAATTCTTGGAAGATTCAAATTACAAACCTCCTTTTCTATATATAGGACTCATAAATAATGTAATCCTGGGGCCACAATGTAATCCTAACCGACCTAACAATAATAATTTAATGGCACAATAATAAAAATATGGGGGTTAAAGGTATGTAATATTAACAATAAGGGGGTTACACTAACAAATAATGGTATGACTATACTAGTAATATAGGGACCTAGCAGTGTAAAACAATCCCATGATTTGATTCCTTCACTTTTTTCATTTTGAATGCATCGAGATGGATAAAAACAATAAAATGATGAAATATGGATAAATAGTAATACTAATTTATAAAAGTGATTGATTTAATAGAATTACATTGTTTAACAATGGTGGTGTGTTCTCCGAAAAGAATCATTATGAATTTTCTCATTAGTAGATGTAGTGCCCAAGCCACATAATATTTTCTTTTAAACTACATAAAATTCGTGCTAATTTAACTTCACAAATATTCAGCATTGTCAATAACTATGACTTATAGGTATGATGAAAATTTGCATACCATTACTAGGAAATATAAGAATTCCATAGCACTAGTCATGAAGCATGTGTATGTGTACACCTTTCCACAATAGGGACACAAAGAAGATGTGGTACCTTTAATGGGTTTAAAAACATGCATAATGGCATCTACTATGATAAAAGAACGAAATATTATTTGACAGGTTAATAATGTACTATCTAATAATGGTAACATATGTGAGGTATAATACATTATGCAGAAGGTTCACATACTTGATGATGAAACTAGTAGTAGTTAGGTGTTGTTGATTACATTGATTGTCAAATTTAGACATAAAATGTAGTTCTAATAGTTGATGTTTTAATGATATGTCATATAAATGAGCCTATATTCATCATATATCTAAATAAATAATTTTATTATCATCCTTTGTAAATTCATCCATTTTGTTTGAATATTGTTAGTGACACTATATATTAAACCCAATTAGCGAGATATCATGTTGTAGAATTTATGGTGTTTTCATTGTCATTGCTAAACATATCTAGATGGAATTTAAATTGGTTGGAATTATTTATTTATTTGACCATAAAATTTTGCATTATTGTCTCCAAGTTATGATGCCATAGTAACTTATGGTTGATACATACATGAAAATGAAATATCATTTGCATGGATTAGAACTTTGGTGTCATAGTCCCTATATCACTAGTATAGTCCCTTATTATTGTTAGTAACTCTTTATTATTATTATTGAACCTTGGTAACTCTCACATTTTATTATTATTGTGCCCTTAAATTGGGGTATCATAGGGTCGGTTAGGATTACATTGTGGCCCACTAGGATTACATTATGGCCCCATGGACTCCTATATAGAAAGGAGGCTTTTGTAACTAGCATCATCCAAGAATGGTTCATTTATGTAATGGGGACAGTGCTGCCTCTGAAGTGGCTCATTTCTAAGGCGTTGAGACATCTTTCTTTCTTGTATTTTGGAGTCAAGCCACACAACATTTGCACGCGAGCTTTGGATTCTAGGGTTTCGCCGGTCACCAGTCATCGTGGAATTTTCAAAGGTAACTTTTTTTCTACGTCGCTTCAGAAGTGAAATTTTTAGTGCGAAGCTGAAACTTGGAGGGAAGTTTGTCTAAAAAATTTCAGAGCTTGGTTTGCAATATTTTCGGAGATATGATCCGTGGAAGTAGGGTCTGCTCGTGCTCCCAAACAGGTCATCATGGCATTTGGGCGCTATAAAACAATTTCGCCTAAGGTTCAGAATCTGAATTTCATATGGTGCGAAAGTTGAAATCCTTGAGGAAATTCGTCAAAAAATTTCAGAGCTTGGTTCGCAATATTTTTGGAGATATGATCTGTGGAAGGTAGTGCTTTTTCAGGCTCCTGAATTTCATCTCAAAGAGGTGATCGTGGGAAAAGTTCAATAACTCTCTCTGGAGATTGGATTGGAGTGCCGTCAAAAGTGGCCGCAAGTACACGGCCTTTAGTTTCTTGGCTATCAATTTCAGAGACAAAGAACAAAACAGTGACACGTGGCAAGTCGTACAAGTTCGCTCTACTGAACCAGTCCAAAATTAGGTCATTGTGGGAGATTGGACACAAATTTGTCTTGGAGAATCCAAATCAGGTCAGACCTGTGGCATTTAAAAGAAACTTCAGAGGGCTACTACAGGACTGAATTTGAGATATCTAAGATTTTTAATTACAGAGATAATTCAATTTCAATATCGAGCTCCTTAAAGAAAGTAAAAGGTGTGTAATTTTTTTCCGAATTGCATAAGTCTTGTTTGAAGAATCAAGTTGAATTGATTGCAAGGGCATATTGTAAAATACATATCAGTATTGGATTATAAAATGGCCACTAAAAATAATTCAACACCCATTAAGCCTTTGGAAAGCTATACTATGACCCATGAAGAGGAAGTATTGCAGTATGAGATATCAAAATTATGGTACCAAGTGCAACAAGTTTCAATCTTACGAAGAGAAATTGAAGATGAAATAGATGGTTTAAAAGCAGAAATGGAGGCTAAGTTGGATGGTTTGAAGGATCAAATAATAGCAAATATGGATGATAAATTAATGGAAGATCACATCGAGCATCAACAACAAGTTCTCAAACTCTCAAAGGATAACCCAACTTTGGTGCAGAATCTAATGAAACAACAGGAAGATCAACATCACATCGAAAGAAGTTATGAAGCAGTCATAGAAACAAGAACTCGACAAGTACGATCAATTTCAGAGTATCTCAGCAAGTGGAAGAACTTTCTTGTAGAAGATTTCACATGGGAGGAAGATAATTTTATACAGAAGCATCAAGAAATAATCAAGCGTTGAGGACAACACTTGTTTGAAGGAGAGGGGCATGTTAAGTCCCTATATTAATAGTGTAGCCCCTTATTATGTTAGTGTAGCCCCCATTATTGTTATTATTGTACCCTTGTAACCCCCATTTTATTATTATTGTGCCCTTAAATTATTATTGTTAGGTCGGCTAGGATTACATTGCGGCCCACTAGGATTACATTATGGCCCCATGGACTCCTATATATAGAAAGGAGGTTTTGTAAATTGAATCATCCAAGAATTGTTCATTTATGTAATGTATTGGAGGTTTCCCCCTCGAAGTGACTTATTTCTAAGGCGTTCATATCTCTTTTCTTCTCTTTTTGGAGCTGGTTACACAACAAATAATGTCATCATTCACCTATATTTCAACTCCAGAATCCACAAGTGCATAGATATAGTAGTCGTAGACATCACGGAAGCCTGCGGTCTCTTGTTGAGCAGGAACTGGTCCAGTAAGCTACAAGGGTACTTCGCTACCGATTGGTCTCACCTATGGCTTCCATACAAGGGTTGAAACAGACAAATCAGAGCCGAAAGTGAACCTTATATGAAACATATTGTGACTGACTTGGACACTACCAATGAACCTGTCAGCTTTTCCCAAGAAGAGCTCGACATGCGTTTCTTAGATGCCATCTTTAGATGTTACCGTCCCCCTCAGTCCCCGTTAAACCCAGATGTCCAATCAGAGCTAATGCTCATCACTCAAGACCAAGTTGTACCCATCATAAACCAAATTGAAATCTCTCCCCAGCCCATGGTTCTGGAGAAACCAGAAGACGATGTATGGACCTTGTATTATGATGGCTCCAAGACGCATGACGGAGCAGGTGTGGGCTGTATCCTATTGGACCCCCAAAAGAACAGGTTTTTGATCTTATGCCGGCTACAATTTCAATGCACTAACAATACTTCCAAATATGAGGCCTTAGTCCTTGGACTCAAAAAAGAATTGGACCTAAAGGTGAAATGCTTAAAGGTTATTGGAGATTCCTAAATCATCACTCGCCAAGTATGCAATACCATCCATTGCTTATCTCCGCACTTGAAAGCTTACCAACAAGAGGTATGGTGTTTAATTTATTCTTTTGATGCATTTGGCATTAAATCTGTGCTTAAGATGCATAATGCAACAACTGATACTCTGGCTAACGCTACTGCTAGGTTCAGCCCTCCAAGGGATGGTTTTTCTATTGAAATAGTGTATAAACCATCTGTGCTAGATAACATCACTAATTTACGCATCTTTGATGATGACCAACAGGTACTTGAATTCATGCTCAACATTGAGGTGTTCAAAGACGCAGTAATAGAAGAACCGGACCATGATCAATCCTTGCAAGAAGAATGAGAGAAACGCAAGGAAAATCCCATGACCAAGGGATTAGTGTCACTTGAAAAATTGTTTGATCTATAGAACTGTTTCCGCAGACCCCCCAACACTAAAGTACAGAGCTCCACTCTGGCACATTAACAAGTAAACTTAGGGACAGATAAGGACTTGAAGTTCGTCAACCTCGGGAAGGATTTCTCCGATCAGGAGAGGCAAGCTTTCACCAAACTGTTCCAGAAATACTGAGACGTGCTCGCTTGGACATATGGTGAACTTCGTACTTATGATAGTCGAATTATTCATCATGTGATCCCTATGAAGGAAGGATTGAAGCCTTTCTAGCAAAAGCTAAGAAAAGTGCACCCTACGCTGGAACCAATGATTCAGAAAGAACTTAAGAAGCTTTTGGATGCGCGCATAATCTTCAAAGTCCGATACTCCACTTGGGTAACGAATTTGGTTTCAGTACGAAAAAAATCCGGTGAGATCCATTTGTGCATGGAATTCTGAAATCTAAACAAAGCCTCAGACAAACATAACTACCCGGTTCCCCCTATGGAATAGATACTACAAGCTGTATCCGGATCGGAAATGTTATCATTGTTGGATGGTTTTTTCGGGTATAACCAAGTACTGGTAGCAGAACCTGACAGATTAAAAACTACATTCCAGACTAAATGGGAGACTTTCACTTTTAGGCGCATGCCCTTCGGATTAATAAATGCTGGGGTGACATTCAAACGAGCTATGGACATAGCTTTCCGAGGTCTAATAGGAAAAAGCATGGTAGTATACTTGGACGACGTCACCGTGTTTTCAAAGCAGGTGTTTGGTCAATTTAGTGTGTCCTAAATTGCTGCATTTAATTTGTCAATCCGGGATTCGTAAGCTGATGAAGTGCGGCGCACTATATGTGCAAGATAACCTATTTCTTAACTTTTTGTCGTTTTTGGTTTTCTAAGGTGAAATGGAAATTCTAAGATGAAAACAAGTTTGGTTATGTTTGTTCAAGGAAATGATATTCCCTATAAACAAGAAAAAGCACATTGGTGAGGGTCATGCTTGTGACGGACCTTTAAGGTCTATCACCAATGTCACATATGGTGACGGTCCTTAAAAAACCGTCACTGTAAGTGTATATAGTGATGGTCCTTTATGGTCCGTCACCGAAGACATTTTCAATGACACTTTTGGTGAGGGTCGTTAAAGGCCCATCACTAATTCTCTCTTTGGTGACACTTCTAGTGATGAACTTTTAATGACCCTCACCAATGCTCTTTTTGTTACTTTTGGTGACGGTCAAAAAATGTCTGTCATCATTGATCATTAAAAAACCGTCACTGTAAGTGTATATAGTGATGGTCCTTTATGGTCCGTCACCAAAGAAATTTTCAATGACACTTTTGGTGAGGGTCGTTAAAGGCCCATCACTAATTCTCTCTTTGGTGACACTTCTAGTGGTGAACTTTTAATGACCCTCACCAATGCTCTTTTTGTTACTTTTGGTGACGGTCAAAAAATGCCTGTCATCATTGATCATTCCAATGAGTTTTTGATGACACTATGTGCCTATTAATATTTTTTTGTCAAAAGATAATGATTTAATACAATTATTATGGAGTATTTTTTATAATATGTCCAAGGCCATAGTGGTTAGGGTCAGTCAATTTTTGTAGAAGTAATTAGTGTGTATCATTTCCCTCAAGTAATGACTAGTCGAATAGAGATTTCCTATGAGTCAACACATGATTCATATCTATTAATTTTATTATCTAGCAAATTCCCTTTAGATAAAGTTCCACTATTGTGTGTAGGAAATATATTATTTAATACATAATCAAGCTTTGAAAATTCTATTAATGAGAAAGACCTAACAATCCTCAACAATATGGGCACACCTTAAATTAATGCTTTGGCACACACTAACATTTCTTAGCACCCCACATGTCTTGGAACATATTTGTACCTAGAACATATTGTGATGACACTGACACCCAAGCACATGGTGGCATGCACTAGCACAACATGGAACTCTCCTAGCATGTGTTGGCATACTGCATATAGTCCCTAGCATGCCCTAGAACACCTTGGTTGAATGCATTAACATACATTAGCACTTGGTACACAATGCCACTTGGCATGTATTGGGACCTATTATTAGTGTGCCTAGCATGCCCCTTTTCAAAAAGATAAATTCCTGACTTATTAACCCTCTTAATATTGGTTCTTCCTTTTGTTGCCTTGACACATATTGACATACCCTAGCACCCTGCGCTACAATATCCTTAGCACCTAGCATGTATTGGCATATCTTGGCACTATTAATTGGCACATGATATAGTTAGCACACCCTGGAACTCCCAAGCACACTTTGGGAATTCTTGACATGACTTGATATTCCCTAGCATGCCTTACCAATTCTTAGCATACCTTGTCACTCCCTCCTTGGCATGACAACTAACACTCATTAACACTAGTCTCTGGCACACGTTCCTCATATTCATTAGCTTCCATGAATTTTTACCTAGTGCTTCCTTAATGTTTTTTCCTAGTAATCCTTAACACTCATCAACATGCATTATCACTCTCTAGCACACCTTAGCACTCTTCAACATTCCCTTCCACTTCATAACATGCATAACACTAGTCCTCGACACATATTGGCGCTTGGCACATGTTGGCGCTTGGAAAGTATTAGCATGTATGGAATATGTTGAGATGCCTTAGTATGATTTGGCATGGTTTAATGCACCCACACTAGTTAGATTTTCTACATGGTATCAGAGCAGGAATTTTTTGGACGACGAGTTTGCAGAGAATATCTGAAGATTTTGGTGTAAAATTTTCAAAAACAAATAGAATATTTGGAATCCTTGTGAAAATCTACCCAAATGGAAAAAAAAAAAATCGGTCGAATCAGAGCTCAGATGAGGGAGATATCATCGATTTAAAATCAATTCTTTTTAAAAAAAAATTGTAACGTCGGGACAATTACATTATGCGCGATTCAAGAACCTATATGTACTTGAGGTACCAGATACATGCAAAGCTTTGAGGAGAAAGGCAGAATTTAGAGACTTGGTGGTTTAGAGGGAGCATAAATTACCTCTCAACATGCATTCTCATGAGAAGAAGTCTCAGAAGGTTGTGGAGTAGCTGCCACAATTGGAGAAGTAGAGAGGAGACCGAGTGGAAGCATCCACTCAAGCAGATACCACCACGAGGGGAAAATTTTGAGCCAGATAGGAAGAGGGAGCAACCATACTCTGAGGTGTAAGGTGGGGTTATGTGTAGACATAATCCCAAGATAAGAAATTTGGGCAAGGTCCATTGAGATGGCGTGTCTCGTGGATCGAACCTGGCTACGAGGAGCCCACAGTACAACAGTAGTAGGAAGGATCAATTAGATTGATGTAGTCAGATGTCAACAAGACAAAAATCAGAGTGACAGATGTCAAATACTGGAGCACAAATCAAAGTTAGCAACAGTTCAAAGGGCACGGATGTAGATGTCAGTAGCAGCACAGAGAATCCACTACTAGACAGGTGCAGTAGCTAGCAGCAGCCAGAAGACTCTGATGACAGATGCATTATACTGATTCAGTTGTTCGGAGGCTATTCAGTTTGAGGATTTGCAGGTGCAAACAACACTAGAGAAGTGTAGCATGCAGAACATTCCAAAGGTACCGGATGGGGATTGATTGAATTCCTTTCTTGTTGAGAGGGAGTGTTGAAATTTGCAACAAGAAACAGTGAAATTGGCAAATAGAAAGGACAAAAAAAAATGCACCCACACCGGTGAGGAATTTTGATGTACCAGGAGTGAGGAATGTGAGGCATCTAATTTATTTTTCCCTTAAATAAATTGGACAATAAGTTGTAATTTCGTCTCATAACAACTTGTGTCAGTTAACTAAGTCATGATGATTGAGTTAGCTCAAGAAATTCGATTGAAGGTGATCGAGGTGGATATTTGTGGCCACCCGCCTATTCCACTTGGGCCCTCGCCATTGTCTCTTTCAGTTTTTCAGTTTCCTTAATTATAGCACAATTTACTATTTTTGTCAATTTCTCAGGTCCTGAACTTCCAGAGCCGTTTTGAGGCCCCAAACAACATTTTTTGGGCATGAAAGGTTTGGAAATTTCATATAAATTGCATTAGCTGTTGTAGTCCTTGGAGAGATCTTTCTAACGAGGTATCATGTGCGTCAAACGAAGATCATATGACCAAGTTACAACCCCGGGAATTTGGCTGCCCAACTAACCCCAATGGGGCCCATAAACTCTTGGTGTTACATCTCCTTGGGTTAGGGTTTTGGTTGTTTGGGGTTTCATCTTATTTTTAAATGATAAAAAGACCCTTCATCCTTATTGTAACACAGTTCAAAGGAACATAACTATCAGTTGTATTTATAGAAAATTTCCCATGTGCAATTATAAATTCATTGGGATGCCATGATGGATTGCGCAATCAAGGAAGGTTGATTTAATTTCTTAATTAATATGGAGATAATTCCATAGGAATTGCGTGAGCAAGGCAGGCTAAAGGAAGACTGAGAATTGGCTAAGTATTAGACGAATTTTGCCTAGATCAGCAGGAGACAATTGGCAGAGTGTTGGAGAATCTCAAGAGAGATTAAGCATTGTATTGTTTCATGATTCCTTGACTTAATACACAATAGAGATAGATGTGTTTTGAGCAGTTGCTTTCCCCAGATACATATTTTGTTGTGCGATTGATAATTTCTTTCTCTTACTTATATGTGATTATGCGATCGTGTTTGTAGGAAGGATTCAATATCTTGTTTTAGTACATTACAAGATCGGATTGAATCCCGTTGGTTAGATTTTATACATGAAATAGAAGAGAGGATTGATACGATCTTGTCTTGCGGTGGTTATAAAGATAAACACAAATGGAGGATGGCTTGCACTGTAATTTAGAGCCAAAACAAAAGTAGACGCAGGCGTAATATTGATTGAGCTAACCCTAGTTTGAGGGTTGACATTGAGATCTGAAGTTCATGTCAAGATTCAGTCAAAGAAATGCCCAAAATCTATGGATCCATGTGAGCTAGGTTGAGTCTCTTATGGAGGCAAGAGTCGTGGTTTTTTCTATGGGTGGATAGGGTTTGTTCTAAAACAATTAGAAGTACATAAGTATAGTGCCCTAGTTACCTAGCATGTTTAGTTCATAAGGTATGCCCTTAAGACTGTGAAAAAATTGCGTAGAAGAAGAGCAGTTGTGACCCTTAAAGCGAGGCTTATTTCTAAAATATAGACCGCAGATCTGGAAGATGGCTTGCAGATTCAGTATGTGTGGAGATAGCAGATCCAAAGGAGGGTGGAACCTGAGCAGAAGATTGAGCATGTAGAAGAAATGTGCCATGTGAAGAATGGATTGACATGTTGAGGAGTTGATTTGGTGGACTATCCATGGATTTTTAGACAGATATCTGAAGCAACCTATAAAAAATTAGTCAATGGACTATTAGTGGTTGATTTGTGACCCTAGTTTAGTCATCTACAGATTGTTAGAAGGATGATAAGAGGAGCAGTTCAGATTTATTCATATATTGGACAACAAAGATCAAATTGTCGATACACAAGAACAATGATTTTGAGAGGACTCAAACCATTGTTATGTGGAAGATTTGAAGAGCCCCCTAGATGAAGAAAATATTGTGAGCCCTAGATCAATAAAAATAATTGACTATGGTTGGTCAGATTGATGCTAGTCCAAGTATAGTTGGAGGGTTGTTAGGCGACTATCAAAGAAGAGCCCTAACTCTTGTACTTGTGAAGGACAACAAGATTGGTAGAAGGGCATGTGTATAGGGCCTAAGGATGTGCATAATTTGAAGGACTAAAGTAGCAGTCAAGTGGGCCAACCAACTAGCCCTATTTCACTATATTGTAGAGGATCAATTCAGTGAGAAGAAGGGCAACCTCCATAGCCCTAGACTTCTCATCTTGGAGCCATAGTATGGAAAAAGTGGGCATACCAAAGAGTTGTTCAAAAATGGAGTTGTGAACAACTTGTTACCACTCAAACTAGTAGTGGACCTAAAAGGGGTTCCTAAGAGGGAAACAACTAGGACAAGGGAAACGGTGGAGGCTTAGCCCATTGTCACCATAACTAAGGCTCCTTGCTCTTCACGAAATTTCACCGATGGGAGGAGTCCTGGTAGTTTAGGAAGTCACTCGTATATTATAGGTCAATTAATAGGTGGGAAGTGACCCTAGAATCCCTTTCCCTAAGATAGAATATAGAGTGGGACATGCTTGCCTTTTAAGCAAGGGACTTGATCTTCTAGGGAGAGAGGAGGGGGATTGAAGGGTTGAGGGAGAAGAATAAGACTTATAAAGGAAGTTACCAATCCCTAAAATCCTTTGGGAACTTGGATTCCCAAATGGTCCTTGATGAAAGGCCTTTGACACCAAACGGGACCACATGGGGCCAAGTGGACCCAACCCAAGTTCGGGGATGGAATTTAGCAACCAATGATGTTCCTATCTTGGAAAATGTGAGGGGAAAGGATTAGGAAATATTTTTTACTTCGATGGGTCAAATTGATCCTACTAGGCTCTAGCCTTGGGAACACCTATGCAAAACTTGATCCTAGAGCTAGGGCTTGAGGTATTTGAAGATTCCATCGTTGGAATTGGCCCAAATTACGAGGAGAGTGAAGGCACCCACCAATGTCGGTGCCTCTAGGAGATCAAAGTTTTCCTCTGGCTATATTCTTGGGAAATTGATGCCCTAGGTGACCTAATGGGGCTAGACCTAGGGAAAAATGGAAAATTGTGAAAAGGGGGGGGGGTGGGGGAAATCATCACCCTTTTTGAGGTACTAGTGAATAATTCACTTGGGGATATGGAGTCAGGGGTGATAATGAACAATAATTCGGTTTCTTGATCATGGAGGCCTAGAAAGTCAACTTCGTCCAATGTTAGAGGAAAACGAAAAGTGACCTTCAAGCATTTATAATTCATACAAGTGGTGCAAATTTATTGAGATAAAATGATTTCTAAGATATTTCATTCATCCAACAATGGCCCATACATTAAATAAGATAAATAGACACATAATTCCACATTTCCATCATGCAGCAATTAACCCTAGTTATAGTGAAATTCAATAGTATGCAACAACAACAAGAATAGCGTTAAATTTTCACTCACAATGTTAGAGAGTATATCCAACCAGCTTCATATTTTCAAAAGCAAATCTCCAAGATAAAAATAGCCCAAATCCATACATCAAAATGCATCCATCATCCAAAATAGTCCTCCAAGGAAAAATGTGAAGTTCTCTAAAGATAGAGAGATCCCAAATCAAGTGATGATACAAATGAATCCAACTAACTCCCATTTATACATTGATTAGGAGTTGATCGAATTAGCTTATGGGCCTACATTAGCCCCTAAACATAAAATATTATGCAAGTAACCCTAAATTTTGGTGACAATCCCACCAAACTATCTCATACATGGAATAATAAGCCTCATAAGAGGTCAATTGATGTCTTAGGGCCTTCTAGGAGGCATACTGGGGTCCATGAGTGCCATAATGATGCATGGGACCCATCAAAAGTGTTGGACAAGGGGGTGGCCGCTTGTTCTCCAAACATTAAACTTGTGGTGCTCTCATTAAACTTGTGGACTGAAAGGGTTGTGTGTGGCCACCATCAACAAGTAGGTCAAGTGTTTTCTTGTTCATGATAGATTTGTTGTCAAAGGATTAACAAAAATCCCTAGTTTTATTCCTTGTATCAGTGTGATTGTAAAGGGTCATGATCCATGGTACAAGAGCTCTAGCCTGTTGTATTGTAGTTTGTAATATAATGAAGAAGGGTTTGCACACTAACACTCCCTGACATGCCCTGGCACTCTAGCATACCTTGGAATTTCCTAACATGTAACCTTGCTACTCCCTCCTTATCACACCTTAAACTCATGACACTCCCTATCAGACACTCTTATTCATTCATTACCAGGCATTTTGAACTAGTTCTCCCTTGTGTTTCCATGGCACTCCCTAGAACACATTGACACACCCTAGCATTTGGCACATCCTAGCATGTCGCCCTAGCACTCTAGCATTCCTTGGCACTAACTTACATACCTTTAAACTCCCTCCTTAGCACACCTATAACTCGTTGATACTCCCTGTCACACACTCTTATTCATTCATTTCCATGCATTTGACACTAGTGCTCCCTTGTTTTTCCTTGGCACTCCCAAACACTCCGCCCTGGCATGCATTGGCACACCCTGGCACCTGGCACATCTTGGCACATTTCTCTGGCCTCTAGCATGCCTTAACACTGCCTAGCATGCCTTGACGTCACTCCCTCCTTAGCACACCTGACACTCACTTACACTTTCTGTCACAAACTCTTATTCATTCATTTTTAAATATAGTTTTATCTATTATGTTATGATGAACTGTCTAGTGGAATATCCATGATAGTTTACGAATCACCCCAACATATATCCTTTATGCAAGTCATATGATGATATTTTTTCACACTTATTTATCTCTAGTTGTCCCAACACAGTGCAGGTCATCACCACCACCCTTGCAAAATTGAACATGATAGGCTCGTGGTCCTATCTAAGCTTGGAAGAAAAATTCAAAACTTAGTTACACAACATGATGGAAGATTATTATTATTAAGGTTTCCCATGCTTTCTAATCAATAATATCTAGTGGGATTGGAACAACAACACATTTTGTTCATGATAAATATCCATGATAGTTTACGAATCACCCCAGCATATATCCTTTATGCAAGTCATATGATGATATTTCTTCACGCTTATTTATATCTTGTCCCGACACAGTGCAGGTCATCACCACCACCCTTGAAAAATTGAACATGATAGGCCTGTGGTCCTATCTAAGCTTGGAAGAAAATTTCAAAACTTAGTTACACAACATCATGGAATATTATTAAAAGGGTTTCCCATGCATTCTAATCAACAATATATGGTGGGATTGGAATAGCAACAGATTTGTTCACAAGAAATATCAATGATAGTTTACGAATCACCCCAACATCTATCCTTTATGCAAGTCATATGATGATATTTCTTCACACTTATTTATCTCTTGTCCCAACACAATGTAGGTCATCACCACCACCCTTGCAAAATTGAACATGATAGGCTCATGGTCCTATCTAAGCTTGGAAGAAAATTTCAAAACTTAGTTACACAACATCATGGAAGATTATTAAAAAGGTTTCCCATGCATTCTAATCAACAATATCTAGTGGGATTGGAACAACAACACATTTTGTTCACAAAAAATATCCATGATAGTTTATGAATCAGCCCAACATCTATCCTTTAGGCAAGTCATTTGATGATATTTCTTCACACTTATTTATCTCCTCTCCCAACACAGTGCAGGTCATGATCACCACCACCCTTGCAAAATTGAACATGATAGGCTCGTGGTCCTATCTAAAACTTGGAAGAAAATTTCAAAACTTAGTTACTCAATATCATGGAAAATTATTATAAAGGTTTCCCATGCATTCTAATTAGCAATTTCTGGTGGGATTGGAACAACAACACATTTTTTTCACGAGAAATTCTAACAAATATCACAATTGAATTGATAAAAAATAGTGTTTAGAAGACACGATTCATCCAAAACCACAAAAATAATGGATTCTGGTAATTTCTCCACTCCCTCTTGGATGCCCTTGTGACTTCTTTGATGGTGTTGCACAAGTTATCCCACCTAGCTGCAAAGTGGGCGTGGTACTCTTCCTCTCCCAGTCTTATAGCGAGAAAGTAAGGTATACCCAAAGTTAAGGCTCCAACAACTGAGTTGATTCCATTTCTCTTTGTACACTTTTGGAAATTACATCCATCAAAAGAGTCAAATCCCGATAGATCATGGGGGATTAAAAAATCATGATCAATTGGGTCAATAATTCATGATAGAAAACATCTACCTACATCCCATCCTACAAGATATCATAGATCCCCCCAACTATTTGGACTAGCTATCTTTCATACACATTCTCCAGGAGCTAAACACCACAACACACAAGCTTTCAAAAGAATCTCTCAAACTTCCCATCGATACATTTGTGATACTAGATTCCATCGATAGTATGGAGTCTGACCAAATGATTATTCATGTCTAAGCTCGAAAAACAACCCAATGTAGATTGATGCATGCACATTCCAATCATGACAATCAATTTCTACATCTTCTCAAAAGAAAAAACAAGTAAATTTTTTCTTTGTTCACTTTACAACATAAACACCAATTTCACCCACAATGTTAAGATAAGTTGAATGATATGACCGAAAATGTGGGAGGATTATTTTGTGGTGTATTGAACAGGACTAGGGGACACACATGTAGCATGGATTGGTAGAAGTGGGATGTCCAAGCATGATTTAATAAGATATATAATCCACACATTAGAGAATGAGAAGGGGGATTAAGACCTAATTTCATAGGGGCTAGGGGGCCTGGAGGGAAGGTAACAAGAGGAATTGAAAGAGGAACCCCCGATAGTGGTGATAAGGGGATTAGGGGCCCCATTATCACAACGAATAAGCCATTAACCCATAACCACTAAATTCCCTATCCCTTAACCCCGAAGCCATAATCTCTTAACCCTACACTCATAACTCATAAGCCATCAACCCCTTGATGCATTAAACCTTAAGCCATTAACTCCTAACATAGAATCTATGAACCCCCTAAGCACTAACCCCTTATTCTCTTAACTCATGACCCTTAAACCTTAATCCATAACCCCTAAACACCTTAAAACCCAACCCCTTAACCCCTAACACCTAAATCCCTTAATTATTAAGCCCTTAACCCCTAAATCCCTTTCCCCCCAAGCCCTTGGCCCTTAACTCTTAACCCTTGAAGCCCTTCACCACTTAGTATCCAAGGCAAAAAACAACACATCAAACCAACAAAATAACCTCTTAGGAGAATCCTTCACCTCTAACTAAGAATATTGGTACCATTTGAATTTTAGAGAACTAGGTGTTGGTCTCGAGAGTGTGTGTTTGTGGGTAATGCCCTTATTAACATGTATACCAAATGTAGAACAATTGGATAATTTTCAAAACCTCAATAAGAATTGCTCACAATATCTACACTTCATGTTGACATGGAGCTTGTAGTGCTCTCCCACATAAGGAGTTGGCAATGAATAGATCACTCACAA
Source organism: Pinus albicaulis (assembly GCA_034641835.2). Classification (NCBI taxonomy): domain Eukaryota; kingdom Viridiplantae; phylum Streptophyta; class Pinopsida; order Pinales; family Pinaceae; genus Pinus; species Pinus albicaulis. Next base: position 37,524 of record JAXQQM020060199.1, read on the forward strand.
TGACGCAACCTCTTCAACCCTAATGCACAAGGAGCTAACCCTTGATACAAATATTTTGTTTGCTAAAAAACACAATTTTGTCAATGTAGAATACTATACACAAGAGAAAATAAAATGATATTATCCACATCAATGCTTGAAATAGCCTCACGTTTGCCATGAGTGGTGAGCCAAGGGGTGAATGTAGGGCACTATTAAAGTTACATCATGTTTAAATTTCTTTTACATCACGAGATTGTTCTCCATTAGGGTTGATGCATCATCACAAGGGAGCATAACACCTTTTTGTGGGGGAGCGATTAAAGTTGTAACATGATCAAGTGACATACACCTCCAATGTAAATGACATCATTATATGTCTATGTCAAGTTGTTAAAGAGGTTATTTATAAACAATAAATTTAGTACTTGAACTTCATCTTTTCATGGCCTTGACACTAAGATGGATTTGTACTGGGAACACTTCATGCAAATAAGAGGGGACCTTATTTTTAAACCCTCATACACACTAGAGCACTAGATGTTGCCCTTCAGATCCCCCTTGGTGGTTTCAAAGTGGGTTTACATTAGTGTCTAGTTGAAATTAATGACATCAAGATATTCCTCTTCTCAATAACATATTCTAGCTTTGCCATATACACAACATTGAGTTAAAGGATCACCTCATATGTAGATGCTCCATTTATTATGGATTCAAGGGATGTTCTATTTTCTTTTATCAAGATTTAGATGGTCGTTATCTACTTTCTTTCAATACATGTCTAACTATTTTTATGAGGGAGGTCCTTGGATTTAGATCTTTATATAAGACCTTATGTGGCCTTCCCCTTTTGAACTTTTCCAAGGGGGTCACCTCCTTCCATGTTGCCTTGCCTACTTAGGGCCAAAATTGACAAGCCAATATTCAAACTTCTTCAACTATCAAATTGGTGGGGCCTCATACCTCTTATTAAACCCCTTAATGAGACATTATTTCTCCAAAGAGACTGTTGAGGATTTCCCATTGCAAATCACAGGTTGGATGTATTACCCCACTTTCTATATGAGTTTTTAGAGGATAATTTTAAATTTTTATTGACATATCAACCCTTGTGATTCTTGTGACATTAATAATTTTCCAATTAAGATATACGAATGACTGTATAATTGGTTTGACGACACCTTACCTTGGCCATCTAGGACACTAGGTGTAGGAAGATGTTGCTTTAGCGATCACTTTAACTTGATATATATGATCCATGTATATATCTCTAATATGTATTATTTTTATTGTGGTCACTTAAAAACTCTATTCTAACTCTTAAATGTTTTAGCCATAATTCCTATTTTAAATTATTTCATAGTATTTTATAATTTTACTCATAAAAATATGTCACCTTAATAATTTAAATATATAATAGTGATTTAAGTAATTACTACACATCCTATTTTACTATACCCTTATTTCCCTTGGTCAAATTTTAATTGCATAATTTCATAGCATATTCATTCATTTTAATTATGATGTCCTGCCCTATGATTCCCGCCAGTAGGAAATCAATTATTTAATTCATAAAACTATGTAAACTACTCTGTTTCAATTTTATCACCGTGCTTTTAGGTCAGGTTTTGATCTATCAGTTGTGCAAGTTCATTGAACGAGCTTCAAGCTCTTTTTCTGCACAAGCTTAACCCAACTCGACCCTGACATCAAATGACAAGAAAAAGAATGTATGATGAATCACTTGGCAAGCAGATTACATGGTCATGATATGGTGGCCCACTGTTGATGACGCTCTCAGAATCACCCATCTGGATGATTTTTTGAAGGGGGCTCGCAATTCCTTCTATGGGGGATTTTTTATTCTTCCATGGATCTGGTTCCTCAATTGCTTTTACTTTTGGCCTCTCCTCAGACATCGCTCTTGTTACCTTAAAGTTTGACCAGGTATGTACACACTTTCTCTAAATCCTCCTGAATGAAAATGTAATTCGATTTTTTAGGGTATATGAAATTGCAATGATTTCTGTTTGCTACTCTTCGAAAATGAACCTTAATGAATGTCGTATAAACTCAAGATTTCGATCTTTACTATTTATTGAGGCACCTCTGCTGATAGCGGTAGAACTGTTCCAAAGTGCCATGCACTTTTTCTCCAAGCAGTTCTTCAATATTGAAAGCTTCAAATGTGTTGTAGTTTCTTTTGCCGTAGAATCCCTATCGCTTCTTCTTAGACTGACATGGTATCGTGCATATTGCACGATGGAAAGGAGACCATAGAAGTACCATAGAGGAGCTGATATAACCAAGCATCTCTGCTGTGCAGACTTATATTTCAGATCTTTCAAACTTCCAAGTTCGTTACCTTTGAGAGACGCGGGACTTCTGTGACTGACATGAATCTAGTTGAACCTCTGCTCTGAACGAAGATTAATTCTGTTAAACAAAATGAAAAAATCTCCACAGCTTGATGCCAGAAGCTATCTTTCTTACGAATGTAACCCAAAAAAGTCTTTACTCAGTCTGTACCCACTGTAACTAAAAGAAACTTTAACAAGTTGGCTAAGAAGTGTATGAGATGATGTGGATTGAGCAAATCAAGGGTCTCATACAAAGGCATATATTCTGTATAGATGCATTTTTATGCTATTATCCACAATAATGATGAGCCTTGATGATTCATTGTCCATGATTCATTGAAAATGGGTACCATAATGCATGCATATTGTAGTATAGGAATGCCATTAATGTGAAATAGAAAAAATAGATCACAAAATAGCAAGAAATGAATGAATTCAATATAATGTGTCCTTTAGTTGTGAAGAGTAGTCATTGGCATATTTTTTTGGCATTGATTTCTTTGGTGTAATTGCACTGCAAATGGGAATCTCTTGTCAATATAATATAGTGGTTGGAAAATGCCTAAAATATCTGCTACTGGGGATTATATTCTTTAGAAACCAGTAAAATTGGTGTCTGAGATGAACTCTTCAGTTGTTGGCATTGTCAGGTAAGCATGTTGCCACTGCACCCACTAGGCATTTTCATTCTTCAGGTGGCATGCCTTTATAAAGAAAAACTAATTGGGTGTTTATGCTTGTTTTCCTTGGGCACACTTGGGCACGGATTACTGGGAGACTTGGAAGAAGGAAGGGCTTTGATTTTTCTTTTGTTCCCTTACCTTAACTAGGTGGTTAATCCTAAATCCTAGTCCCTTGGGATTTCCTTTATTGGCTATTAGCTTTAGGAAGGGAACTACATGGGAAACCCTAATTTTGGTTGCGTGGTCCTGCTTCCCAATGCCATATATCTTGCTCCCCTCCTCTCATACAAGCCCTTTTCACATTTTCCTATCTGGATCCACATTTGTCCATTGGGTCCACAAGGTGTTAACATCCCCTTCCCATTGCCCACACCTTTGGTCGGGCCTGGAATGATGCCTCGAAGGTTGATGCAGCTAAAAAAGGAAGTTGAAAGCATAATATGGCCACATACAATAGGAAATATACCACAAAATGCAAAAGATGGCCGGGAAAATAAAATTTAGCATGTGGGAAAAAGCCAAGCATGAGCTCTACCCCCTATCTTTATGGCCATCACCTTGGTTCCTAGGGCCCATATGAGTGCCCCCTGTATCATTAATGAATGTCCCAAATCCTGTTGGGCGATGAACTGCCCCACCTTGAGGGGGTAATCGTTGCTATATCTTACACATCATGCTCTCATCCCCAAGAGCCTCGAGCAGTAAAATAAAGGAAAATCAATAAAAGGCAAAAGGCATATGAAGTTGGGTGGAAAAACAAAGGCGGGGGTAACTCATGTACTGTGATTACTCCCTCCTACATTCATATACCCTGGTATGGGCTCTCCTCATCATAGCTACCCTTTTACCATGGCATGTGGCTTGGAGCCTTCCCTTTGTCTCCATTCTGTTCCATCATTATTTCACATGACACCTGCCATTTGAAGGATGTACCTTGGACATGTCATTCCCTTAGAGGTTGAAACCGCCTAAAGGGTCCTTCATTAGCCACCTACCAAGGGAGGTAACGCTATTACATGTTCAAAACCCCAAATTTGGAAGGGAATCCCACTATGAAGTTCTCATTTTTGCCCTTGATTAACAAGCTTATTTACTCAATTACACTAATGAATCATTGTATTTGAAGGTGAGGAGACACATTGGATCTTATATAGGATTGCAGGTGGGTTTTCATCTTGGATTTGGCCTCCCTATATTGGATCCAAGCCCTCCAGAGGATCACAATGGCATTTTTAGGCTGAGCGTTAAGAGCCATGGGCCTCCATTCATGTAAAACATTGATTGCCACACCATGGGCTTCTTCAACACCACCATTTTCTTGTTCGTGCCTCAATTATTTGAGAGGATGATGCACTTGGACCATGTTGCCCCAATTGGCTACACATTGCACCTGACACTTGGCCCAGAGAAGGTTATGTCTTTCCTAGGGAGACATGGGAGGGCATGTGTCATCTTCTAGCCCTCATTGATGGAGCATCGAATTGATTTGATTTTGAGCTAGTTGGAGATTCATGAGACCCATTTTGGAGCCCCAAACCCAAAATAGGGGTCCCAGAGATGTTTTGCAGCATATGACCCTCTTCATCATGATTTTTGAGGTTGCCACTTTTTTAGCATAAGAGGCCTTCATGCTGCCTCTCTAGGCCTCCACGCATGCATGACATCAACCTTGTGTGGGCTTTGGAGAGAAATAAAATAATTTTTAAAGCTATCATGTTTGGATTGTAACCATGGGTGGGTTACTTAGCACATTAAGCATGTTAGAGGGGCTTTTTCATATGTAATTTGAACTCATAACATTTGTATAAATAGTTGAGAGTCGAGACCTATTCTCATCTCATACCATCATACTTGGGATTTTCGCATACCTCATTAGAGATTTCAGACCCGTAATTTGGAGATGATTTGGATGTTTATCGATGAATTTTGATGTTTGGATCATTTTCGCTATCTCTCATGGAGCCTCGAATGTCTTGTTAATGGATGGATATATTTCACATTGTCTTGTAAGTGCTCTTTAATGATGTATTTATGATTTTCACTAATGTCTAATGCATGGAATATTGTCTCTTGCTGAAATTTTGTCCTAATTATTGAATATTGTTCTAGAATTGTAATCTTGAGAAATTTTGCATGTGTTATTCATTGATGATGTGAAAAGAATGTTCCTAGTGGATACTAAATATATTTAATCCATGAAACTTCATTAACTTGAATTGAAGAGGGTAAATGCTTGAAGGGGTAGTTAGGGCTTCCTCTTTAGGCCTCCTCGAAGGATTATTTGGTCAAATCAAAGTTCCCATGACTTCAACCTCCCAATGGTCTAGGCACTAGTCTTGCCCCTTGGTGATCACTCTTAATTTTTCTCCACAAAATTCCCTTTCTTTCTTCGTCCCTTTAAGGGTAAGGAGGCTCATCTAGGGCTTGGTGCAAATTCCAATAGAGGAGGAATTTTTGAGTTTGTCTTGGATAGAAATCTTCCTTTGTGTCTCCTCTAAAGGTGCTCAAGTTTTGGTGGAATTCCCGTAGTGAATTCTCCATAAATTTTGATGCCCTAGTTATCACATCAAGAGGGACACCTAGAGACTAATCCTTCAACTTAGGGATTCTTTGAAGGCAATCTCTTTAGTTATTGGTGAAGTAAATCATTAATTGCCTTTTCTCTCTCCTACCTTGACCTTGGATGCACATATATATCATGTTAAATTTCAACCCTAGGTCTCGTGTAGTTTATTTTCGAAGGGTTTTTTCGTGGAAAGTCTAAATAGCTTCTCCCAAAGCTTGCACTTTTGTTGAACCTTTCCATTGAATGAGCTACCTTGCCTCACTTTAAACCTATCATTGATACATATATCACAAGTGAGTTCTACTGGGATTCCTCTTGTTGGTGAAAATCCGAGAAGAGTAGGGGACTTAGTCTGTGGTGATAGTGGGCCTATGTCCCAAGTGTTGTTGTGCCCTCTAGCTTTTGCCTATTCACAAGGCCTGCTAGTTTGTGCAACAATAGGGCCCTCTAATGCTATATAATTAATGGTAATGTTAAATTCTTAAATTAAAAGAGAACCTTCTACTTAAATTTTAACATTACTTTTAATTGTTTTATGACGTTTAAGTGATTCCAACCTCATTGGATTTCATATGGAGAAAGTAGAATTTTAGATTCCACTCAAAATCCAATAGACTAACTATTTTTAGGATTTTAGGATTTGGAGGGATTGTAGTGTTTCCATTTGATTTTGTTGCGTATGAGGGTATGGAGCAAGCATTTAATGAAGAGAACCAAGCCCTCTGTGTACCTTGATGTTAGTGGCATTGATTGTTGAAATCCTCTATCATGACCCTAGTAAAAATATACCCATAACTCAAACAAAATTTTGATTTTCATTTGACATGTTAAACTTTTTCTATCTTATTTTAATGCTTGGCATCGATGATGAGGATCCCTATATAGGCTATGATTTTCATGATATATAGATATTTGTTGTAGCATGTTTTTTTCTTTTTGACACTAGAGGCCATCTAGAGCCTCTTTTTTGATGTAATTTTGGTTCAAAGATCTATTGCACTAAGTGCTATTTTGGTTATATGCTCTCTTGCTATATAAATGAGAAATTTTGCATATTTGTGTATAAATGGTTTGGATTCATATGGATGCACATGAATATATATGTTTTTCTTTAAATTTGAATGTTTTATGTATTTTTAGGTTAACCAGTTTTTTGGTTTGATTTTTTTTGATTCCGGACTGACTCTTGGTTCAGGGTTTGACTAGTTCGATGACCGATTCATTGTTGACAACATTGCTTGGGGTTTGTTCGACCAATTTTGTAGAGAACTTTTATCTAAATATTGTCTCTTCATGCCAAAATTTGACCTTGTTTTGCCACTTGGAACCCCCATCCGTCATTGGATCACCTTTGATTGCTATTTTTTGAGTGATGCCTTCATCTTTTGCAAAAATTTCCATGTGGCATGTCATCTATATTTTATTCTGAGAAATTTGAGACCAAGTTGACTTTTTTACTTCGGGGACGAAATGCATTGGGAAACTTGATTTGCTGAGAATTGTGAGATTTCCATGTTGAGAAATGTCTGGTAAATACTGCAACAAGGCCAAGGATGCATGTTGACTCTATGATACATGACCATGTGGTAAGAGATATGTATGCACGACATGGGTTGGACTGGCCCCGACAATTGCAATCACACCTACATAACTAGATGCTCCTATAAACCATGAGTTCCAATGTGATCCACTCCAAGTCTTCCAATCCTATCAAGGACGAAAGGAGCTAAAAGTGGGAACCAAGGGGACCGACCATGGTCTACCATGATAGGCCTAGAACACCCTAATACAAAAACTCACATGACCTATGAGGCTTTGACTTGTATCCTTGGGCTTACGGTGGCGTTATGCAAAGTGAAGAAATGTCTGTATGTACCCTTGTTGAAATGAGGGGTAATAGTTCCACATGCATCTAAATGGATTAGATCAAGAACCTCTCTTCATTTATGCTAATTTCCTGGGAAAGTGTTCTTCACATGCTTGCTAAGTACAATACCCTTGCACACTCTAGTTTTTTTCAATCTTGAATTTTGGCAATCCTTGCACCATATGCTTGAAGATAGGAAGTGCAACATAGAGTAGGTGACCAAATTGCTTGTGCCATAGCTTGCACAACTTGTCATTGTCATGCACTAAAGCATCATGTTTTATTGGATCGACATGCAGCTTGTAAAGGCGACCTTCTTGCACTCCTTTGGCAAAAAATCGACTATGTTCATGGTTGCCATCTCTAAAGATGATTTCTTGATCATTAATCTCAACCACACCCTTCAGATCTATCATTGATGAAATTGAAAGAATATTTTTAGTCAAACCATGATCATACTAAACATCGTGTAACTCTAGAACAAGACTTGAAGCCATGCGAAAGGGGACATCTCATTCTGATAATTGGATAAGTGGTATCATTGCTAATGCCACTTTTTCCCATCCTCTGATTCTTGAAGTTTGTAGAAAGCCTTCTTGTTGAAGGTCACGTGTTTGGAGGCTCCATTGTCAACATACCACCCTACCCCATAAATGGTGTTAGTAGAAAGACGCAAAATCATGGAGAAAGTGGTCTTAATCTTGGATGATAACTCATCCCCTTTGGCTGAAGCTTCTACACTCCTAACAAATTGCTTTTGTTGTTGATTGGCTCTCTTCTTCTGAAAACATTGATATTTATAGTGGCCCATCTTGTAGCACTTGAAGCATTTCACATGACTCAAGTCTTTCTTCTATTGATTTGAAGAACATGATTCTTCATTCTCACCCTTTTGATCCCTCCCAGATTCTGATTTCTTACCACCTCTGCCCACCTTATGGATGAGAGCTAGGCTTTGAGTTTGGAACTCCTCCACTTTGGTTGCAACTGTCCCTTTTTGGATGAAGCCATCATAAATCTTTTCGAGTAGTTTTCATGAGCACAGACACCTTGCACAAAGGCTTCCCAGGGTGTAGATAACCATTTTGTGCTGTATGAATTAACTCCTCATCCTAAATATTCATCTTGAGAAGAAAGAACTAATCTTTCACCATGCATCCTACTTACCCTGGGAACTCTGTCCTCTCAGAATATACAAAATCATGTAATGCATCTTACCC